>JAEVFN010000038.1:0-28552 GCA_030449075.1 Murraya paniculata | reverse complement strand
TTGGATCTTGCAAGGATAGATTGAAGTTTGGGTAAAAGGTGAGCAAAGCACTACCGGCATGAAGAGTTATGAGTAGTGTGCCGATAACGGCATTGTTGGTAATCTAGGTGAGACGAATCCCACCTAGATGTAGATGAGTATAACCTTCTCATTTCCAAGAGGTTATGAGCTCAGGAAGAATTTCTAGGGTGACATATTGCCTCAGCTAGGGTTCACTGTAGTGCACACTGATCAAGCTTAGACGACAGTATATACTCTTTAGGAGTGAGGCGACAAGTAGAAATTAGGGTACGGATTCTAAGAACTAGAGACGTATTTCTTTATACAGGGAGCTAATCAGAGGCATGGATGACTCGTTAACTTGTGCATACTCGGGAATATAGGAATATTCTACTAGATTTTCTATCTTAGACGCGACTGACTTTGAACACGACGGAGGTAACGATAAAGTAGACGATAAAGTAACAGGAGTAGTAGATGCAATATTGTTTGAAGTTGAAGCCATATTAGGAAGTTTCTCTCTCAATGTTTCTAAGACAAACTCTCTAAGAATTACCATATACCACCCTCAGGAAGGACGAAACAGTGGCTCTGATACCATAAGATTGCTCCCATTACACCACGTACTATGCTACAGGTGACACTACCGACAATAGTAGCACTGATGGTGATGGTGATATGACCTATGACACAAGCTAGTCCCTTTGGACCACAAGAAGCTATTTAAGTTGCTGGACAGCTGTAGTCTGTGGGGGACCCCAGGGGCGAGCAGACTTTTTGAGCATTCGAGACAGCTGGCTTGTATACTGAGCAACATGTGGTAGGAAATCCCTGAGATAATTGACAATCCCGAGGAATTGCTGTATCTGTTTCTTGGGATCTAGGACGATAATGTCCATTTTCAAAGATCATTCCAAGGAACTCAACAGATGACTGGCCAAGCATACTCTTTTTGGCCGAGAGCATGATTCCATAAGAGTCAACAATTTGAAGAAAATGCATGAGCAATTTCTGATGGGATTCATGATCAGGAGAGAAAAGCAAGATATCATCAATGTAGATGAGGGCATTATGCAGAATGGGTTCAAAGATTTTGGTCATGGCCTTTTGGAACAGAGATGGAGCGATTTTAAGACCAGATGGCATAACAGTCCACTGGTAGTGAGCATTAGGAATACAAAAGGCAGTTTTATGTCTCTCAGAAGGAGAGATGCCTATTTAAGATCAAACTTAGAGAATATTTTGGCATCACCGATGTGGACAAATAAAGAGCCAATTTTTTGAAGGGGAAACTTGTCATATTTGAGAAAACCGTTTAGGGGCTGGTAATCAATGACAAGTCATTTTTTTCCAAGAAGGATTTCAGAACGTTTCTCCACATAAAAGGCCTGGCAAGCCCAATCAGATTGGGCTAGTTCAATAAGACCTTGGGCTAGGAGCTGGGCACATTCTGTTTGGGCTAGCTTTAGGTCAGAAGGTGTCATCTTAAAAGGCAGCTTAATAAAGAATTTTTTCATTTTTCCACAAAGGCAAAGGATGAGTAAAAGACTGTGGTATCTGGACAAAAAGAGAGAAATTTGTCTTTGAGGGGCTGATAAGGGGAGAGGCATCAGATAAGGTAAACATTTTTAGGACTGTAGTGTAAGGCTAAAACATTTGCTTTGAATCTAATACCCGTGACAGTGATATGGAGTTTTTTGACAAGATGTAGGAACCTACGAGCTTAACCCCAGATGGTGCAATTTAGAAAGAATTAAATACCGATGGGTCTTTTAGTGATGAGATGAGATTGGAACAGCACACCATTGGCAGCACAGTAGTATCTGGGATACTTTTTTGTGAGCCAGTGTCAAGGAAAACAATTAGGGGAACTGGTTGTCATATTTAGATGAAAGAAAATGGATTTTGATGGATGGAGTTGGTAAGGTAGGCCGTTATGGTATGAAGTTGGTGTATGGTAGGAACAAGAAGGATCTCATCATCACTTGAGGAAGATTGATCATGGATAGCAAAGGTTGTATACTCATCATATGTGTCTTGCTCTGTGTAACAAGACTCAATATCATCATTTATTAGAGAGCATAGAGGAGGTTTGTAGGTGTTGGACAAGCCGAACAGCTTTGGCTATTTTATTGGGACAATTTTTACAAAATGACCTTTCTTCTTACAAATGTAAGAGCGACTACTCTTGGGTTTCGGTATTGACTGAGGTCTTTTTACGGGAAGAATCTGTATGGCTTTGATTTCTTGAAGGATTTGGACCAGCATTTTTTAGAGTGTTTGCAGAAATGGACTTTCTTTTGGGTTTGCAGTCACAATGTTTGTCTGGAGGACATTTGATAGAAAGGTAGGGCTTTTTATAGACTCCCTTGAAAGGCTGCTTCTTTTGTTCGCATAGTTTTTAAGACAGGGCACTGTAAACTGATAGATTTTGCCGAGAGCGAGATTGTTGATTTCTAGATGATGGACATTCAATTGTCTTTGTAGTTCTGGCTGTAATTCTTAAGAAAGAGAAACAACAAAGACATGCTTCAAGGATGGATCATTAAAGCCGTTAAGCTTGTAATAAAGTGAAGACATCCTTTTATAGTGGAAATCAAGATCTTTTATCTAAGGAATTGCTCATAAATAAGCCCAATAACAGTAGGAATATCTGGAATTTGCATGAACTAGAGCTGTCGGTAAGGACCGAGACTATCAAACCAAAACCCTTAAAGATCCTGTAAAATGAGAACTGAATTCCTTGAGGGTGGATTGAACTGTTGCACGAGATCTTAACATTTGTACATCAATCTAGGCAGAGAATTCTTGAAACTGAGCATTCCACTTAGGTCGGGGAATGTCGTCAAAGGTGAACCAAGGGCCATTAGATGGCTTAGGGCTTGAATCAGGAGGATTCTGAACTGAAGGAACATAATCTTCAGCTACTTCTTCCATAAGGAGTCTGGAACATCAGCATAAGCTGATTCAGAATCTGATGAGGAAGTGGGATCATCATAAGATTAGGAGGATTCTGATTGCAGATTCAGAGTTGGATGTAATTTGTTCCAGGTCAGCACTGTGGGATGAATATTGGTGCAAAGGTGCTTTATCTTTAGAGGTGAGGTCAGGTTTGTATTGAGGAGAATCAGGTGGAGCTGGAACTGGTTCAATAGGAGTTGATGTTGGTTCTGTTTGATGTGCAAGCTGCAGTTTGGGGTCGCTGATGTGTTGATGAGGTAGGTCGAGGAATAGAGGATGAAGCCTTTTGTCTGTGGGCAGTAGTTGCGGTTTGAAGACAGCAATAAGAGATAAGCCGAAGAGAACGAGCATAGTCAAATGGCTGTTTGGTAACTGCAATTTGAGCACGAACCTTTTCACAAGTATTCTTTTTGCAAATTTCCCTTGCATGTCCCTCCTATCTCTTTTAGGTTAGTTGTTGAGACTAGTCAACCGCCTTCACTTCGATAGTCATCCTCCATTTCCATATCCTTTTGTTTTTCTAGCAAGCTGTCCATTCTTTTTGGGTTCAGGTTTGCATTAAGTCCCTCACAAGCTAAATTGAATTTGTCCAAAGTAGCATGAACAAATCCTTACATTACTTCTTTGATCTTCTTAGCTTAATACCCTGAGCACTCTGGATCACATTATTCCCCCTTTCCTCAAAAGCATTTGTCCTCGAATCTGAACCTCCACCAAAGGGAGAAAGGTCAGAAACATTAAATGTAGAGAACACGTTACCTAGAAGATCCACTTTATAAGCATTGTCGTTGATACGCTCAAGAATTTGAAATGGACTATTGGCTTGAGGGTGCAACTTAGATTTCCTCTGGGCTGGAAACCTCTTCTTCCTCATGTGAACCCAAACCCAATCACCAGGTTCAAAAATCAAACGTTTCCTACCCTTTTTAACTTGAGTAGCATATTGTTCATTCTTCTTTTCAATTACCAACTCCACTTTCTTTTGACCATCTAAGCTAGCTCTTGCATCAACGAACAAAACAATCAAATCCATTGGAGTCAACGGATTAAAACCATAAACAATCTCAAGTGGAGAATAAGAAGTAGAAGAATGAATGCTCCTATTATATGCACACTCTATAAATGGCAAATAGTCTTTCCTAGACTTTAAATTCTTATGGTGACAAGTAGTAGAAAACAAGAGTTTAGTACCTAATTTACCCACTAATACCTTCCAAAAGTGACTAAGGAACTTAGCGTCTTTATCTGAAACAATTCTCCTAGAAAGACCATAGAGTCGCACTACCTCCCTAAAGAACAAATCAGCTATATGGGTGGCATCATCTGACATGGAATGAAATGTGCCATCTTGCTAAATCTATCTATGATCACAAAAATGGAATCTCTTCCCTTTCGAGTCCTAAGCAGCCCCAAAATGAAATCTATAGAAATATCTATCCAAGACTCGCTAGGAACTAGTAAAGGTGTATACAAACCATTCAGCAAAACCTTAGACTTGGCCTTTCTACATACAATGCATTTATTACATATGCAAATGACATTCTTTTTCATCTTAGTCCAATAAAAATGCTCATGCAATGTCTGTAAGGTTTCTTAACCCCAAAATGACTCCTCAAGCCACCACTATGTGCCTCTCTCACTAGAAACTCGCGCATAGAACTATTAGGCACACAAAGTTGGTTTTCCCTAAACAAATAGCCATCATGCGTATCTTTATCACATGTAGCAAACACATCAACAAAATCAGAATCATTGGCATATAACTCCTTAACATACTCAAATCCAAGCATTTTCGTACTCAAAGAATTAAAGACCACATACCTCCAAAATAATGCAACTTAGAATCGTACTCGTTTATATAGAATGATGTAGGGAAATGTCTCAATGTCTCAATATCTCAATGTACTCTATCCAAGTAGCATGCCTTCAATTCAACTTACTTTGGTTCTTTAGATGCTTTAAGGATTCATGATCAGTGTGTATCATAAACTCTTCAGGCCATAGGTAATGCTGCCAAGTTTCTAAGGCCCTCACAAGCACATCATAGGTAGGATACCATAAAGCTACTCCAATCAACTTTTCACTAAAATAAGCAATGGACCTGCATTAAAACCACTCCAATACCTATTCCTAAGGCATCACACTCAATCTCAAAAGTGCGGTTAAAAGTAGGTAATGCTTGAACAAGTGCAGAACATAACCTTTATTTAAAATCAACGAATGCTTTACCCCTGTTCAACAACATTCTCCTTAAGAACATCAGTAAGAGGTGTGGTAGTAGTACTCAAATCTTTAACAAATCATTGATAAAAACTAGCTAAACCATGAAAGCTCCTAATAGCCTTCGTGATGCTCTTAGGTGTCGGCTACTCCCTAATAGCCCTAACACAACATTTTCCTTACAAAAAGCACATTTCGTATAATTAGCGTACAATTTTTCTTTCCTCAAAACATTTAGCACACATCGCAAATGCTTAAGATGCTCATCTAAAGTCTTGTTGTACACTAGAATATCATCAAGGTAAACGGCAACAAACTGACCTGTGCTCATGATTTATTAATTTCATAAAAGTGCTAGGTGCATTAGTAAACTAACCATTCATACAATCCATACTTGGTCTTAAAGGCAGTTTTCCATTGCGAATTTGATCAAAGCCACTTTTTAAATCAATTTTAGAAAATAAATAGACTCCATGCAATTCATCTAGCATACCATAATATTATTGACGGCTCAGTAATTGAGACACATTCTCCAATTTCCATCCTTCTTTGGTACCAATAGCACTGGTACTGCACATGGGCTCATGCTCTCTCTAATGTACTCTTTGCTCATCAGCTCTATAACTTGCCTTTGAAGCTCTTTGGTCTCCTCGGGATTATTTCTATAGGCTGGTCTATTAGGTATGATATCTCCTGGTAAGAAATCGATCTGATGCTCAATAGGTCTAATAGGCATTTCCTCGGGAAACACATATCCAAACTCCTGTAACAAAAAAGTAACAACGCTAGGGAGAGGAGGGTTAGCATCATCAAATGTTAGATATGATTCTTTGAACATGAGCAAAACCAAGAAATGGCTTACTTTATATGTTTTCCTAATCTCACCCACTCCTGCAAAGAAGCTATTTTTCAGTCTTCCCTCCTTCTTACTCTTTTCTTTTCTTTTCTTTTCTTTCACGTTTGCCCTCACTCTCTTTCTTTTTCTTTTCAAAACTCTTGGCCTTGTCCTCTTTTGGCGTTAAAGGAACAAGCCTCACAGTTCTTACATCCTTGACAAAGTTATATCTATTCCTAAATCCATCATGTGTCACTTTCCTATCATATTGCCATGGCCTCCCCAATAATAAATGCCCAGCATGCATTAGAACTATTTCATGAAGCACTTTATCACTACACTTTCCAATAGTAAATGATACCAATACTTGCTTATTAACCTTGACCTCTCCAAAATCTAGTAAGGCATGGGATGTGTTAGCAAGGGAAACCCTAAGTTCTCTACAAGGGTAGCACTAGCTACATTGATGCAACACACTTTGTTACTCATAATGCATCTAGTATGGAAGATGTTCTCTCTCTATTGCTCCATGTCATCAACACTCATTTATGTACTCAAAGTACGCTTAGCAACTAGGGATTCACCTTTCACAGGGTATTCGACGCGGTCCTTTTTGAGGGTGGTATATGGTACTTCTTAGAAAGTTTGTCTTAGAGAACTGTTGAGAGAGACACTTCCAACCATGACTTCAACTTCGGCAAACACAACTGCGTCCATTACTCCCGTTACTTTGTCATCTACTTTGTCATTACCTCCATCGTGTTCAAAGTCCGTAGCATCCAAAATAGAAAATCTAGTAGAATATTCCTATATTCCTGAGTCTACACAGGTTAGTGAGTCTTCTGTCTTTTGTCCCACTCCTAAAGAATATATACAGTTGTCTAAGCTTGATCAGTGTGCACTCCAGTCTACCTTAGTTGAGCAATATCTTGAACTCATAACCTCTTGGAAACGAGAAGGTTATACTCATCTCCACTTAGGTGGTATTCGTCTCACATCACCTCCTCCAGAAGAAGAAGAAACAGCCAACAACCAATTTGCTCAACCATCATCATCTCAGTCAAACCAAACCGAATCCTCTCCAAAACCTTCCAATGGTCCTTGGTTTACTTTGGATGATATTCCTAGAAAACATTGGTACACTCGTTTCCAAGAATTCAGCGCTTGGATAGATGTCCAGATGTTAAGGTCCGGAGCAACCAGTCAGACTGTGCTTAAAGAATTTTGTTCAAGATTCACAGGTTCCCTTCGAGATTGGTACGACAGTCTTGATATGTATCGCCAAATGTCTTTTTACCAACTACCTATTTCACAGGCCCTGTTTCATCTTTATGAACAATTCCTCGGAGAACCCGGCACCTCTATAGAGCTTGCTCGACGAGAATACCATCAGATGAAATGCTGTTCCTTGTTACACAAGGACTTGGAATACCATTACAAGCGTATGTCACAACTCTACTACAAGCTCAACGGTTACAATGATCCGTCTTTACGGCATGTGTTCGTAGCCTCCTTACCCAAAGAGCTGCAACCAGAACTTCTCAGACAGTTCAATGCTAGCAGACTCAATATTGCTGAACTCCCTCTTGGTAAGATTTATCAGTTTGCAATTGCTTGCCTTGAAAAACTGTGTGAACAAAAAGAATTCTTTTCAGACCTGATTAAAAGGAAAGAGCCCTTTAAATCAGCCTGCAAAAAACCTTATCTTGCCATCAAATGTCCATCAGACAAAACTTGTGAGTGTAAGCCCAAAAGGAAAGCCCATTTCTCCAAACACTTTCACAAGTCCAAAACCAAACATTCTAAGAAATCCAAAGGCCCATACAGATACTTCAGGAAAAAGGATCCAAGTCAATACAGAAAGAACAAAGGTAGTCGATGCTACATTTGCAAAAAGAAAGGCCACTATGCCAAAAACTGTCCCAATAAGCCGGCCCAATCAGCCCGACTCATCAAGCACCTCTCCAATGCTGAAATGCTCTCTGACAATGATGACATTGAATCTTGTTTCTCTGAACAAGACATCTATGATGAGCATACAGTTTTTGCTCTCCAAGCTGATCCTTCCAGTAGCAGTGATGAAGAAGAGCTTCCTCTTGTCCCTGTTTACCAGGTAACACAATCTCTTCCTTCTCCTAACCTTCCTCCTACTCCATCTGTCAAAATCCAAGTCCTGCCAACCAAATACTCTACTCCAATTCCTGTCATTGGGTTTATAGACACAGGTTCTCAGACAACCATGTTAAATCCATCCATTCTCCCTGCTACCCATTGGGAAAAATACACAGAGTATTACAGAGCCGCGAATGGTGAACTTTTTAAGTCACATCTCATCTCTAAAAAACCCATAGGTATTCAATTCTTTCCAAATTGTACCATTTGGGCAAAAGTCATAGGCTCCGATCTTCCTGACAAAGATCTTCTCATTGGTTTTGACATTCTTCAGTTAGTTAAACGTCTCCAAATTACTGTCACTGGTATTCGGTACAAACAAATGTTCCAACCTTATACCAAAGTTTTAAAGATGTTTGCTCTCACAGATGCTCCTCCTTCTTATCAACCCTTGTGTGATAAACTTCTCCCCTTTTGTCCTGAAAACCATAATCTTTTCACTCATCCATCACCATTATGGAAAAATGATGGGACCATCAGATCTCAAACTAGCCCAATCCGAATGTGCTGAATTGTTAGCCCAAGGTCTCATAGAACCAGCCCAATCTCATTGGGCTTGCCAAGCCTTTTATGTGGAAAAAAGATCAGAAATTCGTAGGGGTAAAAAGCGTCTTGTCATAGATTACCAGCCTCTTAACTGCTTTCTCCAAGATGACAAATTTCCTCTACCCAAGATAAATTCCCTTTTTGTCCACCTTAATAACGCCACTGTCTTTTCTAAGTTCGACCTCAAGTCAGGTTTTTGCCAATTAGGTATTGATCCATCTGAGCGGCCCAAAACCGGTTTCTGTATACCAAATGCCCACTATCAGTGGACCGTTATGCCCTTTGGTCTTAAAACAGCTCCATCCATATTCCAACGGGCCATGACCCGTATCTTCGAGCCCATTCTCTCTCAGGCTCTCATCTACATCGATGATATCCTATTATTTAGCCCAACTCATGAGTCTCACTTACTCCTCCTTGATCAATTCTTTAACCTTGTCAAAGCCCATGGTATCATGATCTCATCCAAGAAAAGTGTCATAGGCCAGTCTTCCATAGAATTCCTCGGTATGATCATTGAAAATGGTCAATATCGTCCAGGTCCTCATATTGCCCAAGAATTACTCCACTTTCCAGATGAAAATCTCACAAAACACCAAATCCAACAGTTCCTCGGAATTGTCAATTATTTGAGAGATTTTTTCCCAAAAGTAATTCATCAAACAAGCCACCTGTCAGCCATGCTCAAAAAGTCAGCCCCCCCTTGGGGTCCTCCTCAGACTACAGCTGTCCGTACTTTAAAACAACTTTGTCAAAAGCCGCCTCCACTACGGATTCCATCTGTCGGCCACCGCATCCTTCAGACTGATGCAAGTGACGATTATTGGGGCGCCGTCCTCCTCGAAAAGATTGATGACAAAGAATTCTACTGTGCTCATGCAAGCGGACAATTCAAGCCATCAGAAAAGCACTACCACACAGTCTTCAAAGAAGCTTTAGCCGTGAAATTTGGCATCCAAAAGTTTGAGTTCCACCTCATCGGCCACCATTTCACTGTTAGACTTGACAATTGTGCTTTCCCAAAGATTCTCCACTTCAAGAACAAGCAGCTACCAGACAAACAAGTGCTGCGTTTAAAAGAGTGGTTTTCCAGGTATGAATTCACAGTTGAACACATCTCAGGAAAAAAGAATCTCATTCCAGATTTCCTCTCTCGGCCTCTCAAGCCTCCTGATCCTCTTCCAATTCTCATAACAGCTTTTGCTTCAATTCCTTGATAGCAATGGTGAACAATCTTCCTAGTCTTCCTAACCATGCTTTGACTCCAAAGACATTTCCAAATCATGTCACTTTCTCCTCTCCTCACCAAATCCAAGACTATGCCAAGAGATTTCTGTTACGATATTTCTTTGTCATATCTCATGAATCAGGTGAACTCCTTCCTGCTTTCCATCCTGATCAAATGTTCCTTGTAGGTCTCACTCTAGACGCTATCAAACCTGTCACAGAAAACCAATTATGGTATTTCTGGTGTCTTACTCTATTGTATGCCACCAATCTGGTCATTCCTGTTCTACCTATCTTAAACCGTCTAAATGACCCATCTGAAGCAACTTCTTTGCTTTGGACTCTTCTTGAGTGGTTCTCTCCTATCCCTTGGTGGAGAAAACAACTTACTGAAATCAGCAACCTCCGCAACCTTGATAAAATTCCTGCTCAGGAAGCTGATCTTCACCATAGTGTCCTCATAGTCCATCGTCCTTATTTCCAACATCCAGAAACAAAAATGTTCTGGACCCAGGATCAAGCCTATGAATGGCAAACCTTTGCCCATCCTCACCTCATCCATTCTGAACCATACATCCACAGGAACCTAAAGCAATTCCTCCAGTACTCTCAACCATGTCAGTCCTGATGACTACACCATCCAACACACTTCTATAGGTCCTCACCATGAACTTGTCCACATCTTTCCCTCTGTCTTTTCAGATGAAACCCATCCTCCTCAGGTTCAAACCAATTCAGGTCTCGTCATCAAAGAAGAACGACCAGACGGCACTGATGTTCTCTTCCAAGATTCCCAAGACAGTCCTTGGGAAGAGTTCTTCTCTCTTCTCCCTCAACCAAGTCTCAGCAGCACTTCTCAAACCCAAACTCACCAGTCTTGCACCATGCAACATCTGCCATCCAGCTCACGCCTCATTGTGGAACAATGTTCTCCTTCCACTTCAACAGCTATCTCTCTAGGCCAGACACGTCGCATTCCTCCCACTGATGTTTCCACTTTCAAACGTGGCCCACACAGCGACAACGACCTTAGCAGTCCCAATGATGATGTTAGCGATTGATTCCAGCTGTCTCCTATGCACAAGTGGGGGTCCTGTCCCACTTTGTCTTTTGTAATTATTAAAGCTTGTAATAATTGCCACATGTCGGCAAGCAGTGTGTTTTTGTTTTTCCTTTTTACTTTATGCTTTTTGTAAAGGAGATTCCTCCTTATCTCCTTATCCTGTCGGAGTCTTGTCAATTTACTTTTGCTTTATTAGTTTGCTTTTGTAAAAGTAGATTCCTTTGAGGATCCTGTCTCAAAGGCATCCGATGCTTCTCTTTGCCTATATAAGAGAATTCATTTCTCTTGTTTAGGTAGAATGTAATCCATTATCTCTCTCTTGTGAAATACAACTATGGTTTGCTAAATTCCTCTTTCTTTCTTTGCCTTAAATTAGAAGGGAAACGATACGAATATCTGTTCACTCATATCTTCTAACAAGTATGCTCTGCACTTGCCTCGAATGAGGATCCTGTGCATCAGAAAGTTTAAGTGTGATCCAGACTCCAGCTTAGTTTCAGTATATATAAATACAGTATCAAACATAGTTCACCCTGTTGAAGTAGCCATGGAAGGCGAAAGTGTTGGGTGGTAAGTGTTGAAATACTGGCTTTAAATACTGGCAGTAAGCAAGAGAGTGACACGTATTCCGCGCATTACTGCTCCTCTAGCACTCTTAGACACTAAGTTCAAAGACTACCAACATGCTGTTATCGGAATAGTTCTTACAACTGTTCATGCCGGTAGTGCTTTGCTTACCTTTTACCCAAACTTCATAGGAAGATCAAGGGCATGATTTTGGAGACGGTAGACCAATTGATGATGTAGAGTAGCCATCTTGGAAGTAGCTATCTGTTCAGCTCCTTGGAGTTGGATTTGAACTTTCAAAGCTGTTGACAGGTTTACATCTTGCAAAGACAAGTAAAGTGAGTAAAGCACTACCAATAACAACATGTTGGTAGTCATTAAATCTGGTGTCTAGGAGTGCTAGACGAGCTGTTACATGGAGACCTTTTCTTCCATGTAAGGTAAGGATGAGATGAATACCACCTAAATGCAGATGAGTATGACCTTCTCATTTCCAAGAGGTTATGAGCTCAGGAGGAATCTAAGGTGACGTATTGCTCTGCTAAAGTAGACTAGAGGGCACACTGGTCTAATTTAGAAGACTGTATATACTCCTACAGAAAATAGAAGTATTTCTTTTATACAAGACTCATTAATAGAAGACTCATTAATGGCATAGAGAAGTATTTCTTTTATACGAAATAGGGGCTTATTAATGGCATAGAAGACTCATTAACCTGTGCAGACTCGAGAATATAGGAATATTCTACTAGGTTCTCTATTTTAGACGCTACTGACTTTGAACATGACGGAGGTAACGATAAAGTAGACGATAACGTAACAGGAGTAGTAGATGTAGTTGTGTTTGCAGAAGTTGAAGTCATGGTTGGAAGTTTCTCTTTTAACGTTTCTAAGACAAACTCTCTAAGAATTACCATATACCACCCTCAATCTGTACTAAGCATGTAGCCTCTAAGATAGAAAATCTTGTAGAGTATTCCTACATCCCTGAGTCAGCTCAAATCCAAGAGTCTTCTATGCCTCTCATCAGTCCTTATTCTCTGTATAAACGAAACACTTCTCTAGTTCGTAGTATTAGAACCCTTATTTCTACTCGTCGTACTAGTATAAAAGAGTACAACCAGTCATCTAAACTTGATCAGTGTGCCCTCCAAGCTACTACAGTTGAACAGTATGTTACCCTTGAGATTTCTCCTGAATTAATAGCTTCATGGAAACATGAAGGCTATACTCATCTTCATCTCGGTGGTATTCGACTCATCTTGACCCTCTATAGTCGTAAAGGTCTACCTGTTACAGCCAAGCTAGCCCTTCTGGACACCAGATTTAAAGAGCACCAGCATCCCGTCATAGGCACTGTACTCACCACCCTTCATGCAGGAAATGCTTTACTTACCTTCTATCCCAATTTCAACTTCTCTCTGCAAGATGCTAACCTGTCTACTTCCTTAAAGGTTTAGATCCAACTCCAAGGAGCTGAACAAACTGTCACTTCTAAGATAGCTACCCTTCACCATTAGACCATGCACTTGATTTACCTACTCCTCAAACTACCTCTGATTCTCTCATGATCCTCGCGGATTCTAAGACTTTACCTACCATTGTCCAAATCCCCAGACAGATCCCTAAATCTAAACTCTTAAAAATCATGCCCACAGAATGGCTCACAAATTATGAGTAGTTTCATGAAAATTCTCAACCCATCCAAACCACTCAAGCTATGTTTGAAAAAGGTCCCCATGGGACTATTAAAACTACCTTCGTGCCTCCAAAGTCAGGTCAGCCAGAACAAACTTTGCCCAGGTTCTCTTTCTCAACCATGATCCAAGCAGTTCAAACCGGCCAAGAAGACATTCCAATTTCAGCCTTCAACTTAGAAGGATGGCCCATCTCTCCTGACAAAATTAATGGCCATTTCATTTGGGATGTTCCTGGTTTAGGCATATGTGACCTTGGTTGTCCATGCATCTATGACAATGATTTTGATGATAATGATAGTCCTTTTTGACTTCTTGCAGATACCCTCATTCGCATCGTCCTGATGATTCTGAGTCACCTTCTTGTTTACCTATCTATGATAAAGCTTTAAAAGAGATCCGAAAGGGAAGAAAAGCTGACTTCTAGTATCAAATTGTTTCATTTTCTCCTCTTCTTCTACTTCCTACCAAACCCAATTCCCAGCTCTAGGAACAAAAACTGATCCAGTCACCAAAATAACCACAAAACCTCTCATCCAATCTCCCATTAGTCCTACAGGACAATTGGAAGAACCCAAACCTTTCGAGGCTGTCCGTAATTGGCAAACTCAAAACGCTCTAGCCCAAAATTCAGCAATTCAAAAGCTAGATTCCAAGCTCGATGCTGTTGCCACTCAAACTGCCTCTACTAAAAAAAGAGTTAATACTATCTCGACCCAGCTGGAACACAATTCAACCAAAAGGAAGCTGAAATTAGACGCCTTCAAACTGAACTAGAACGGATAGAAGCAGAAAAGAGACCACCTTCTCTCTTTGTTCCTTCTCCCTCATTGCCGAGCTATATGCCTTCCTTTAGTACTTATCAACCTTTTTACACACCTTCTTATCCTAAACAACCCACTGATTACAACAAAATGTTTGGAATAACATATAAGTTGTTTCCACAGCACCCAATCCTAAACTGATTCCCAAGCCTACACCTACTGTTCCTCCAGTCATAGTAGCCTCCTCTTCTGAGACTCTACCATCACCACAGTACACTCCAGTTCCACTCACTTATCCAACCGAACCACCAGCTCTCCAAAAGGACAAACATCCTGCCTAGCAATACACAGCACGGCCTGCTCATAGTGCCAAACCTACCTCTGATTCTGATGAAAGGTAGATGCTGCATAGTACATGATTGGCGTACTTGATTGTCCTGGTTGGGCAAACTGGTTAGCAGTTTCTTCTTCTGGTGGTGGAGAAGGAGTTTCTGGAACTTCAGTGGTTTGAGACTCATTTGATCCAGTAGATGGTTGGACCATGAAGAGTTTGAAGAGTGCATGGTTTTGCAAACGATACACAAGTTGGTGATGGAGTGTGGCTATTTTGGACCATTCTTTTAAATGCAAAATCTGTTTGTCAGGTAGCTGCTTGTTCTTGAAGTGGAGAATCTTTGGAAAAGCACAGTTGTCAAGTCTGACGGCTTTAACCAAATTGAAGAATTGGTCCAAAAGGAGTTGGTGAGACTCATAGGTTGGAGAGAACAAGAGAATATCATCAATATAGACAAGAGCCTGAGACAGAATGGGCTCGAAGATACGGGTCATGGCCCGTTGGATTTCCGAGTGGTATGATATGATTATTGATTTCCCGATAAGAAGAGATAAAGAAAGAGCTTCGCAACCATGGCGTCCAGTTCAAACTCAATTGAGATTTCTCCTGTTACTTTATCTTTTACTTTATCTTTACCTAAATCCTGCACAAAACACTCTGCTTCTAAAATAGAGAATCTTATAGAATATTCCTATATTCCCGACTCTGCACAGATTTCTGAGTCTTCTATGCCTCTTATCTCTCCTTACCAGTTGTATAAACGAAACACTTCTCTTACCCGTAGTATCCGTACACTCATCTCTACCCGTAGACCTCATCCTAAAGAGTATGTCCACTCTTCTAAATTAGACCAGTGTGCCATTCAGGCTACACAAGCTGAACAATATGTCACCCTTGAGATTCCACCGGAACTCATCACCCAGTGGAAACGTGAAGGCTACACCCATCTCCATCTTGGAGGTGTACGCCTAATCCTTACTCTCCATGGCCGTAAAGGTCTTCCAGTCACTGCCAGAATAGCCTTGCTTGACACCCGTTTTAAGGAGTACCAACATGCTGTCATAGGTACCATCCTTACTACTCTTCATGCCGGTAGTGTCTTGCTTACCTTCTACCCAAACTTTAATCTGTCTCTCCAAGACCCAAACCTATCCACAACCTTCAAAGTCCAGATCCAGCTCTAAGGAGCAGAACAAACCGTAACTTCCAAAATAGCCATACTCCATCATCAACTTGTGTATCGTTTGCAAAACCATGCACTCGATCTTCCTACTCCTCACACCACCACAGATACCCTCATGATCTTAGCCGACACTGAGACTATTCTTACCATAGTCCAGATCCCTAAACAGATTCCCAAATCTGAGCTCCTCAAGCTCATGCCTCTTGAATGGCTTTCCAACTATGAGAAGTTCCATAAAAACTCTCAGCCTCTCCAAACTACAGAAACTCTCAGCACAGTCAAAATGACTTTCCAGTCTCCTACTGAACCTCTCAGTAAGACACCGTCCTTCTCCTACACTGCTATGATCACTGCAGTCAACCATCCTCAGGAAAAAGTCCCTATCCATCACTTTGGCTCAGATGGCTATCCAGTCTACATCGACAAGATAGATGGCCACTTTATATGGGATGTTCCAGGCTCAAGCATGTGTGATCCAGGCTGCACCTGCCTACAAGACTACTATTCCTCTGACGAGGATGAAGATGAACCAAGAAGGCGCAGAAGGCGCAAAAAGAAGGTGATCCATCCTACTCCTTGTAGATCTCCTTCACCACCTCCTTTGCCTATCTACGACAAAACCCTCAGGATCATCAGATCTGATCCCTCATACAAACCCTGCAGATCAGTGCTTCCTCCTCTGTTACCTACACCACCTGTAGCAAACTGCTACATGTTTTCTACCTTCTCCAGCAATTATAACGACACCTTTCCTTCTCTTGAAAAGAATACCGATTCTAGAACCAAAATGGTCTCTCAACCTTTTATATCTTCACCTGTCACTCTTTCAGGACAGCATGAAGAACCTAAACCTTTTGAGTCTGTTCTCAACTGGCAATCCCAGAATGCCTCAGCTCAGAACACAGTGCTCAAACGCCTTGATTCCAAACTTGATCATGTCTCTACCCAAGTGCATCATACTTCAAAGAAGATTGATTCCATTGAAGCACAAATGGAACGCATCTACCATGATCTCAAGGCAAGGATTTCCCAGTTAGATACTGATTTGCATGCAATGATCCGAGATCGGTATTGGGGCCCAGAGTTCGACAAGAAAGAAGCTGAAATCAGACAGCTTAAAGCTGAGCTAGCCAGAATTGATGCTGATAAACAAAGACAACAGCCGCTGTTTCCTAGGTCTCCATCTTTGCCTATACCAACAGCCTCTTTCAGCACTTATCAGCCATTCTATTCACCACCAGCTCCTCAGCCTTTCAATTATGACAGTTTCTTTGGCTTCTCCCATCATTCTGAAGCTTTTAAGCAAGCTGAAGCCAAGCAACGTGAATTCCAGAGAGCCGCTCCTCCTAAGCCAAGAAGGTCATCCCCACCTTCTTCATCTAGGCCTGTTCCTGCCCAACGATCTAGTCCTCCTAAACCAACTCCTCCAGCTGAACCACCTCAACCTCAGCCACCAATCTAAAGTCCTCCTGAGTCACCTCAGTATACACCCATACAACCTGTGCAAACCAAAGACAAAGCTCCTATGCACCAATACTCTTAGCAGATTGTCTCTTCTCCAGAACAATCAGAACCAGAATCAGAACCAAGCTCAGAACCTTCTGAACCAGCATCCTATGAATCAGCTTCATCAGATTCTCAATTTGTTGAATCTATTCCTGCTTCGTCAGATTCTGAAGCAAATTATGCTGATGTTTCAAAACTCCTCATGGTCCAACCATCTACTGGGTCAAATGAGCCTCAAACCACTGAAGTTCCAGAAACTCCTTCTCCACCACCAGAAGAAGAAACTGCTAACTAGTTTGCCCAACCAGGACAATCAAGTCAACAAAGCCAAGCAGAACCACCATCCAGACCTTCAAATGGTCCGTGGTTCACCATTGATGACATTCCTCGAAAACACTGGTACAACCGTTTTCAGGAAATGTGTGCTTGGATTGATGTCCAGATGTTACGTTCTGGTGCCAACAGTCAAAATGTCCTCAAAGAGTTTTGCTCAAGATTCACCGGTCAACTCAGAGATTGGTATGAAAGTCTTGGTCAATACAGACAAATGTCTTTCTGCCAACTGCCTATTGCCCATGCCATTTCTCATCTCTATGGGCAATTCCTTGGAGAACCCGGCACCGCAGCAGAACTTGCACGACGTGAGTACCACCAGATGAAGTGCTGTTCCTTGTTAATGAAAGACTTGGAATTTCACTACAAGCACATGTCACAGCTTTATTACAAGCTTGGTGGGTACAATGATCCGTCCTTGCCTTCCTTTAGTACTTCCCACCGATTACAACAAAATGTTTGGAATAACATATAAGTTGTTTCAACAGCACCCAATCCTAAACTGATTCCCAAGCCTACACCTACTGTTCCTCCAGTCATAGTAGCCTCCTCTTCTGAGACTCTACCATCACCACAGTACACTCCAGTTCCACTCACTTATCCAACCGAACCACCAGCTCTCCAAAAGGATAAACATCCTGCCTAGCAATACACAGCACGGCCTGCTCATAGTGCCAAACCTACCTCTGATTCTGATGAAAGGTAGATGCTGCATAGTACATGATTGGCGTACTTGATTGTCCTAGTTGGGCAAACTGGTTAGCAGTTTCTTCTTCTGGTGGTGGAGAAGGAGTTTCTGGAACTTCAGTGGTTTGAGGCTCATTTGATCCAGTAGATGGTTGGACCATGAAGAGTTTGAAGAGTGCATGGTTTTGCAAACGATACACAAGTTGGTGATGGAGTGTGGCTATTTTGGACCATTCTTTTAAACGCAAAATCTGTTTGTCAGGTAGCTGCTTGTTCTTGAAGTGGAGAATCTTTGGAAAAGCACAGTTGTCAAGTCTGACGGCTTTAACCAAATTGAAGAATTGGTCCAAAAGGAGTTGGTGAGACTCATAGGTTGGAGAGAACAAGAGAATATCATCAATATAGACAAGAGCCTGAGACAGAATGGGCTCGAAGATACGGGTCATGGCCCGTTGGATTTC
The DNA here is from genome assembly GCA_030449075.1 of Murraya paniculata. Classification (NCBI taxonomy): domain Eukaryota; kingdom Viridiplantae; phylum Streptophyta; class Magnoliopsida; order Sapindales; family Rutaceae; genus Murraya; species Murraya paniculata. The sequence goes on along the minus strand of JAEVFN010000038.1, from coordinate 9,996 downwards.
CGAGTGGTATGATATGATTATTGATTTCCCGATAAGAAGAGATAAAGAAAGAGCTTCGCAACCATGGCGTCTAGTTCAAACTCAAGTGAGATTTCTCCTGTTACTTTATTTTCTACTTTATCTTTACCTAAATCCTGCACAAAACACTCTGCTTCTAAAATAGAGAATCTTATAGAATATTCCTATATTCCCGACTCTGCACAGATCTCTGAGTCTTCTATGCCTCTTATCTCTCCTTACCAGTTGTATAAACGAAACACTTCTCTTACCCGTAGTATCCGTACACTCATCTCTACCCATAGACCTCATCCTAAAGAGTATGTCCACTCTTCTAAATTAGACCAGTGTGCCATTCAGGCTACACAAGCTGAACAATATGTCACCCTTGAGATTCCATCGGAACTCATCACCCAGTGGAAACGTGAAGGCTACACCCATCTCCATCTTGGAGGTGTACGCCTAATCCTTACTCTCCATGGCCGTAAAGGTCTTCCAGTCACTGCCAGAATAGCCTTGCTTGACACCCGTTTTAAGGAGTACCAACATGCTGTCATAGGTACCATCCTTACTACTCTTCATGCCGGTAGTGTCTTGCTTACCTTCTACCCAAACTTTAATCTGTCTCTCTAAGACCCAAACCTATCCACAACCTTCAAAGTCCAGATCCAGCTCTAAGGAGCAGAACAAACCGTAACTTCCAAAATAGCCATACTCCATCATCAACTTGTGTATCGTTTGCAAAACCATGCACTCGATCTTCCTACTCCTCACACCACCACAGATACCCTCATGATCTTAGCCGACACTGAGACTATTCTTACCATAGTCCAGATCCCTAAACAGATTCCCAAATCTGAGCTCCTCAAGCTCATGCCTCTTGAATGGCTTTCCAACTATGAGAAGTTCCATAAAAACTCTCAGCCTCTCCAAACTACAGAAACTCTCAGCACAGTCAAAATGACTTTCCAGTCTCCTACTGAACCTCTCAGTAAGACACCGTCCTTCTCCTACACTGCTATGATCACTGCAGTCAACCATCCTCAGGAAAAAGTCCCTATCCATCACTTTGGCTCAGATGGCTATCCAGTCTACATCGACAAGATAGATGGCCACTTTATATGGGATGTTCCAGGCTCAAGCATGTGTGATCCAGGCTGCACCTGCCTACAAGACTACTATTCCTCTGACGAGGATGAAGATGAACCAAGAAGGCAGAGGCGCAAAAAGAAGGTGATCCATCCTACTCCTTGTAGATCTCCTTCACCACCTCCTTTGCCTATCTACGACAAAACCCTCAGGATCATCAGATCTGATCCCTCATACAAACCCTGCAGATCAGAGCTTCCTCCTCTGTTACCTACACCACCTGTAGCAAACTGCTACATGTTTTCTACCTTCTCCAGCAATTATAACGACACCTTTCCTTCTCTTGAAAAGAATACTGATTCTAGAACCAAAATGGTCTCTCAACCTTTTATATCTTCACCTGTCACTCTTTCAGGACAGCATGAAGAACCTAAACCTTTTGAGTCTGTTCTCAACTGGCAATCCCAGAATGCCTCAGCTCAGAACACAGTGCTCAAACGCCTTGATTCCAAACTTGATCATGTCTCTACCAAAGTGCATCATACTTCAAAGAAGATTGATTCCATTGAAGCACAAATGGAACGCATCTACCATGATCTCAAGGCAAGGATTTCCCAGTTAGATACTGATTTGCATGCAATGATCCGAGATCGGTATTGGGGCCCAGAGTTCGACAAGAAAGAAGCTGAAATCAGACAGCTTAAAGCTGAGCTAGCCAGAATTGATGCTGATAAACAAAGACAACAGCCGCTGTTTCCTAGGTCTCCATCTTTGCCTATACCAACAGCCTCTTTCAGCACTTATCAGCCATTCTATTCACCACCAGCTCCTCAGCCTTTCAATTATGACAGTTTCTTTGGCTTCTCCCATCATTCTGAAGCTTTTAAGCAAGCTGAAGCCAAGCAACGTGAATTCCAGAGAGCCGCTCCTCCTAAGCCAAGAAGGTCATCCCCACCTTCTTCATCTAGGCCTGTTCCTGCCCAACGATCTAGTCCTCCTAAACCAACTCCTCTAGCTGAACCACCTCAACCTCAGCCACCAATCTAAAGTCCTCCTGAGTCACCTCAGTATACACCCATACAACCTGTGCAAACCAAAGACAAAGCTCCTATGCACCAATACTCTCAGCAGATTGTCTCTTCTCCAGAACAATCAGAACCAGAATCAGAACCAAGCTCAGAACCTTCTGAACCAGCATCCTATGAATCAGCTTCATCAGATTCTCAATTTGTTGAATCTATTCCTGCTTCGTCAGATTCTGAAGCAAATTATGCTGATGTTTCAAAACTCCTCATGGTCCAACCATCTACTGGGTCAAATGAGCCTCAAACCACTGAAGTTCCAGAAACTCCTTCTCCACCACCAGAAGAAGAAATTGCTAACTAGTTTGCCCAACCAGGACAATCAAGTCAACAAAGCCAAGCAGAACCACCATCCAGACCTTCAAATGGTCTGTGGTTCACCATTGATGACATTCCTCGAAAACACTGGTACAACCGTTTTCAGGAAATGTGTGCTTGGATTGATGTCCAGATGTTACGTTCTGGTGCCAACAGTCAAAATGTCCTCAAAGAGTTTTGCTCAAGATTCACCGGTCAACTCAGAGATTGGTATGAAAGTCTTGGTCAATACAGACAAATGTCTTTCTGCCAACTGCCTATTGCCCATGCCATTTCTCATCTCTATGGGAAATTCCTTGGAGAACCCGGCACCGCAGCAGAACTTGCACGACGTGAGTACCACCAGATGAAGTGCTGTTCCTTGTTAATGAAAGACTTGGAATTTCACTACAAGCACATGTCACAGCTTTATTACAAGCTTGGTGGGTACAATGATCCGTCCTTATGACATGTCTTTGTCGCCTCTCTACCTAAAGAGCTACAACCAGAACTTCAGCGACAAGTCAATGCTCATAAGCTCGACATTGGTCAACTTCCTCTTGGTAAGATTTACCAGTTTGTAGTTGCTTGCCTTGATAAAATGTGTGAACAGAAAGAGTTTTTCTCTGAACTGATCAAACGGAAAGAGCCCTTCAAATCAGCCTGCAAAAAGCCCTATCTTGCCATCAAATGTCCATCAGAAAAAACTTGTGAGTGTAGTCCAAAAACAAACACTCCAAAAAATCCAAAGGCCCATACAGATACTTCAGAAAAAAGGATCCAAGTCAGTACAGAAAAGTCAAAGGCAGCAGATGCTACATCTGCAAGAAAAAAGGCCACTTTGCCAAAAACTGTCCCAATAAGCCGGCCCAATCAGCCAGACTTATCAAGCATCTCTCCAATGCTGATTTGCTCTCTGACTCTGAAGATATTGAATCCTGCTTCTCAGAGCAAGAGGTTTATGATGAGCATACAGTGTTTGCTCTCAAAGCTGATCCTTCCAGCAGCAGTGATGAAGAAGATGATCCCCTCTCTGTTCCTGTGTACAAGGTACAACGTACTCTTCCTTCTTCTTCTCCTCTACTACTACTTACTCCTTCTGTCAAGATTCAAATCCTTCCATCTAAGTATTCTACTCCCATTCCTGTCATTGGTTTCATAGATACAGGTTCTCAACGAACCATGTTAAATCCTTCCATTCTTCCTGCCAAATATTGGGAAAACCATACAGAATACTATAGAGCCGCCAATGGTGAATTATTCCAGTCCCATTTGATTTCCAAAAAACCCATAGGAATTCAATTTTTTTCCAAATTGTACTGTCTGGGTTAAAGTCATAGGCTCTAATCTCCCTGATAAAGATCTCCTCATAGGATTTGATCTCCTTCAGTCAGTCAAACGTCTCCAGATTACAGTTACAGGTATTCGATACAAACAAATGTTTCAACCGTATACTAAAGTTCTAAAGATGTTTGCTCTTACTAATGCTTCTCCATCCTATCAACCTTTCTGTGATAAACTCCTTCCTTATTGTCCCGAAAACCATAGTCAATTCATCCATCCTAAACCTTTGTGGAAAAATCCAGAGTTCTTTATTAAGCTACCTTTCAAGCTTAACGAAGACATTAACCCAACTAAAGCAACCCATCCAGGTATGACACCTTCAGATCTTAAGCTAGCCCAATCTGAATGTGCAGAACTCCTAGCCCAAGGCCTCACTGAACCAGCCCAATCTCAATGGGCTTGTCAAGCTTTTTATGTGGAAAAAAGGTCAGAAATCCGTCGTGGGAAAAAGCGTCTTGTTATAGATTACCAGCCTTTAAACTGTTTCCTACAAGATGACAAATTTCCTCTTCCAAAAATCAATTCCCTTTTTGTCCACCTCAATAACGCCATTGTTTTTTCCAAATTCGACCTAAAATCAGGATTCTAGCAATTGGGTATAGATCCATCTGAGCGCCCCAAAACCGCATTCTGTATTCCAAATGCCCACTATCAGTGGACTGTTGTGTCATTTGGCCTCAAGACTGCACCATCCATCTTCCAACGGGCCATGACCCGTATCTTCGAGCCCATTCTGTCTCAGGCTCTTGTCTATATTGATGATATTCTCTTGTTCTCTCCAACCCATGAGTCTCACCAACTCCTTTTAGACCAATTCTTCAATTTGGTTAAAGCCCACGGTATTATGATCTCATCCAAGAAAAGTGTCATTGGTCAATCCTCCATAGAGTTCTTAGGAATGATCATTGAAAATGGTAAATACCGTCCAAGTCCTCACATTGCCCAGGAATTACATCACTTTCCAGATGTCAATCTCTCTAAGCATCAGATACAGCAGTTCCTTGGAATTGTTAATTATCTCAGAGATTTCTTTCCTAAAGTAATACAGCACACAAGCCACCTGTCTGCTATGCTAAAGAAGACAGCCCCTCCTTGGGGTCCTCTCCAGACAACAGCTGTGAAAGAACTAAAGCAGCTTTGCCAAAAGCCGATTCCTCTCCATATCCCATCTGTCGGCCACCGCATTCTTCAGAAAGACGCAAGCGATGATTACTGGGAGCCGTACTGTTAGAACGCATTAATGGAAAAGAAAGCTACCGTGCTCATGCTTACCACACAATGTTCAAGGAAGCATTAGCCGTGAAATATGGAATTCAAAAGTTCGAGTTCCACCTCATCGGCCAAGTCTTTACCGTCAGACTTGACAACTGTGCTTTTCCAAAGATTCTCCACTTCAAGAACAAGCAGCTACCTGACAAACAGATTTTGCGTTTAAAAGAATGGTTCTCGAGGTATGAATTCACAATCGAACATATATCTAGTAAGCAAAATCTCATCCCAGATTTTCTCTCCCGACCTGCAAAGAAACCTCCTGACTCTTTGCCTGTTCTCATCACTTCCTCAGTTTCTTTCCCTCTCATAGCAATGGCAAATAACCTTCCAAACCATGCTCTTACTAAAAGAACATTTCCGAACCATGTCACTTTCTCCTCTCCTTATCATCTCTCGAGAGTCAACTGATGTTCTCCCTTCCTTCCACCCTGAACAAATGTTTCTCACCTTAGAGCATTTAACCTGTCACTGACAACCAAATTTGGTTCATGTGTGTGTCTCTCTCTCCTCTATGCCACAAAACTTGTCCTTCCTGTTTCGTCCCACTCGTCTGTCAATTAAACACAATCCTGTGCTGCTACCTCTCTGCTATGGCTCTCCTAGAATGGTTTTCTCCCACTCTCCTAGTGGGGAAAACATCTCACAGAAATAGCAACCGCCCAAACCTAGCTAATATTCCATCCCATACGAAGCCAATCTGTACACCTCTGTTTTCGAGTTCATGTCCGTACTGCCAGCATCCTGAAACCCTTAATGTTGACTCAAGACCACGTCTATGAAGGCCCAAAACTTTTACCATCCTCTATCTCATCATTTCAGATCCCTACCTTCCAGACTCTAAAACAGTTCCCCAGTCTTGTAAACCATGTAGGAAATCTGACCAACTATGACATTCAACACACCCTCCTTAGGTCCCCAACATGAACTTGTCCATATATTCCCTTCTGTCTTCTCAGATGAAGTTAATAAACCTCAAGCCCAAACCAACACAGGTCTTGTCACTAAAGAAGAGCGTCCCGATGGCACAGATGTTCTCTTCCAGGATTCACAAGATCCATGGGAAGATTTTATCTCCCTCATGCCACAGCCAAGTTTCAGCAGCACCTCATAGACCCAGGATCGCCAATCATGTACTATGCAGCATCTACCTTCCAGTTCAAAATTTATTATTGAACAATGCTTGCCCTCTTCTTCCAAGGTTCGACGTCTAAATGATCCTCTCTCTCCTATGGAAGCTCTCCAGTGTCATGTAATGACGACTCTGATTGATTCCAGCTGTCTGCCACAACAAATGGGGGTCCTGTCCCATTTTGTCTCGTATAATTATTAAAGCTTGTAATAATTGCCAGCACATGGCAATAAGTGTGTTTTTTACTTTTTCTTTTACTTTTATAAAGGGAGATTCCCTCTTATCTCCTTGTCTTGCTTTTGTAAAAGTAGATTCCTTTGGTGGGTCCTGTCCCAAAGGTATCCTAGGCTCTCCTCTCGCCTATTTAAGAGAATTCATTTTCTCTTCCAAGGCAGACAGAGTTTTCACTTGTAATCTCTCTTGTGAAATACAACTATGGTTTGCTAATCTCCTCTTTCTTTCTTTATCTTCAATTAGAAGGGAATCAATGAAAATATCGGTTCACTCACATCTTTAACAAGTATGCTCTGCACTTGCCTCTTATGAGGATCCTGTGCATCAGAAAGTTTTGTACGATCCAGTTCTCAGCTTAGTTTCAGTATACATAAATATAGTACCAAACACAGTTCACCCTGTTGAAGTAGCCATGGGAATACCCCCAACGGATTCTGAGAAAGAATACGCTGATGTTTCCAGACTGCTTATAGTCTTCAGATAGAGTAACAGGAGAAATCTCACTTGAGTTTGAACGGCTGATAAGTGCTGAAAGAGGCTGTTGGTTATGTTGTACCTTATACACAGGAACAGAGAGGGGATTATCTTCTTCATCACTGCTGCTGGAAGGATCAGCTTTGAGAGCAAATACTGTTTGCTCATCATAAACATCTTGTTCTGAGAAACAGGACTCAATATCTTCAGAGTCAGAGAGCAAATCAGTATTAGAGCTCCTCAAGCTCATGCCTCTTGAATGGCTTTTGTAAAAGGAGATTCCCTCTTATCTCCTTATCGAAAACAACGGCTGTGTTTTGCTGAGCTGGATTTTGAGGGATCTTTTCGCCTGAAATAGCGATAAGATTTATTTGATCGAGGTTTAGATGGATTGGCTGAACATTTGGTTTTGTATTTGGTGAAGTGTTTGGATTTTTTCGTTTTGCATTTGATTTGTAGATGAGGTTTCTTGCATGCACTCTTAAGAGGCTGATTGTTCTTCATGAGATTTTTGAAGAATTCTTTCCTTTCACAGATGCGCTCTAAACAGAAAAGTGCAAGCTGATAAATCTTTCCCAGAGAAAGATTGTCAACGCTTAAGTGAAGAGTTTGTAACTGGCCTTGGACGTCTGCTTGAATCTCTTTGGGGAGAGAGGCAATGAAGACATGCTTTAAAGTTGAATCATTGAAGCCACCAAGTTTGTAGAACAAAGTGGACATTCGTTTGAAGTGATAATCGAGATCTTTCTGTTGTAGGGAACAACACTTCATTTGCATGTATTCCTTTCTGGCAATATCTAATGCTGCAGTCGATTCACCGATGAAGGTTTCATAAATGGTGCCAAGAACAGAGGCAGCATTTGGAAATTGGATGACCTGTAACTGTCTGTATTCTCCAAGACTATCCCACCAATCTCGGAGTGAACCCAAAAACCGGGTTGCGAATTCTCTGAGGACAGTTGGAAGATCAGTATCTGGTCTGGTCAGCTGGAGATCAATCCAGGCAGAAAATTCTTGAATTCTAGCAGGCCATTTGATGCGAGGAACATCATCAAAAGTGAACCAGGGACCATTTGATGGTTTGGTGGAGGCAGGTTGTTGTGGTACATGAGGGATATCATGGGGAAGATCCTCAAAGTTGAGAGGATCCTCAGTGGTTTCTTCAGGAGGTGTCATAGGAGCATCCGGGTTTGTGTCTACCATGAGAAGTCGGGAAACATCAGCATAATCTTTTTCAGAATCAGAAGAGGATTCTGTTGGTAGAGTGGATGCATTAAGGCTTGAGGAATCAGAGGACTGGGCAGATAACTCTTCTTCAGAATCTTCATTAGGAGGAAGATTTGAAGAAAGCATATGCTGGGATAGCATATGAGTTGTGTAAGGATCTGCAGGTTGTTTATCTTTTTGGGTGAAATGAGACGTGTCTGGTGGAGGAGGAGTTGGCTCAGATATTGTAAGAGGAGGCATAGACACTGGTTTTGGAAATTGGGTGTATCCTGGAGAGTGAGGAGTATGAGATTGTTGTGGAGGTGCAGTATAGGATGAAGAGGCTTGAGTTGGTTGTTGAACCGGAGTTGGTTTCGGTTTTGGCACATACGTTGGAGCTTGAGGTTTTGATGGTTTTCGGAAGAGGGTAGAAGTCATTCCAAATACTTTGGAATAATCTGTAGGTTGTTTGGTTTGTGAGGGATTATAGAAAGGTTGATATTGGCTGAAAACTGGAGTAAAAGAAGGTAATTGATTTGTTGGTGGAAACAATGGAGGTTGCTTGTCAGCTTCAATTCTGGAAAGTTCAGCTTTTAGCCTTCTGATTTCAGCTTCTTTCTGGGTAAACTCAGGACCCCAATAGCTGTGTTGGATCATTTGTCTGAGCTCAGTATCAAGTTGTTGAATACGATTCTTTAGGCCAAGGCGGATCTGTTCAAGCCTGGAAGCCAGGTTGTCAACTTGAGATGAAGTGGCCTGGATCTGTTCAGTAACAGTTCCGATCTTTGAATCGATTTTCTGGAGCATATTGTTCTGAGCTAAGGCATTCTGTGTATGCCAATTCAAGACTGTTTCAAAAGGTCTTGGTTCTTCAGGTTGGCCATTTGAAGCTATGGCTGAAGGGACATAAGGTCGGGAAACTGTGGATGTCTGTTGATCCACGGACTTTTCAAGAGCAGGAAATTGTGATGTATACGCTGGAGAAACCGGGGTAAACATATAGCAAGCCAAGGGTTGTGGCGGTGTTGGCAAAAGCGGAGGTAAGTCAGATCTACAAGGAGGAGCATAGGAGTGCTCAGATCTGATTATCTTCAAGGCTTTTTTGTAGATAGGCAAAGGAGGAGCAGGTTTTGGAGGTTCTGGAGGAGGAGGAGAAGGAGATCTGCAAGGAGACCGAGGATGGATGATTTTCTTTCCTCTTCGCCTACGGCGAGGTTCATCAAGGCAAGTACATCCTGGGTCACACATACCAGAACCAGGGACATCCCAGATGAAGTGACCATCAATCTTTGCAACATAGATAGGATGACCATCTTTGTCAAAAGAATAGATGGGTATTTTTTCCTGGGCATTTGGGACTGACTGGATCATTGCTGTAAAGGATAGCCTGGGAAGAGTCTGTTCTTGTTCTGAAGCCTGGGGCTGTTTGAAAGTCATGCGAACGGTTCCATCATTCCGTTTTTCAAACATAGCCTGTGAAGTTTGAATTGGTTGGGAGTTTTGGTGGAATTGCTCGTAATTCGTGAGCCATTCCAAAGGCATAAGCTTTAGGAGGTCAGGTTTGGAGATTTGCCTGGCAATTTGGATGATTGTGGGAGTAGTGTCTGTATCGGCCAGAATCATGACTGTATCTGTGGAAGTGTAAGGAGTAGGCAGATCAAGGGCATGATTTTGGAGACGGTAGACCAGCTGATGGTGCAGAGTTTCCATCTTAGAAGTGACAACTTGTTCAGCTCCTTGGAGTTGGATCTGAACCTTTAAAGCTGTGGGCAAATTTGGATCTTGCAAGGATAGGTTGAAATTTGGGTAGAAGGTGATCAAAGCACTACCGGCATGGAGTGTTGTGAGGACTGTACCGATAACGACATGTTG